>OY992888.1:3418714-3421214 GCA_963921405.1 Cepaea hortensis | reverse complement strand
CTACCTGAGTGCGACGTCCAGCTGTCCGGTCGGCTACTGCGCCGGTGAGTATTGGTGGTCAATACTGTGTCTTGTCCTTGTTGTGCCTTGTTTCGATTAGATCGCCGAAGATCAGATGGTATATATATATATATCCATCCATCATGTGCCATGCAGGTAAGCGTGGGCTGTCATGTTCTGCCATCTCACTCGATCACCAGAGTCGTGGATCAGCTCAGTGTTTCTGTCTCGACCATGCCACGAGGCCAAGCCATCCAGGTATTTGCTTCTAGGTCTTCCTCTTGGTCTGTTCCCTTCGACCTTACCAGTTGTCACCAAGTTCTCCAATTCATTTCTTCTCATAACATGCCCAAAAAATGTTGACTGTCTGCGTCTAATGTCTCTAATCAGTTTACGATCTTCATTTGTTTCTTGAAGGACTTGTTCATTGGTCTTTCTGGCTGTCCATGGTATTCTTTGTATTTTCCTCAGAAACCACATTTCTGCAGCCATCAGATGTTTTTCAGCTTGACTGCACATTGTCCAAGCTTCACATCCATATAAAAGTACAGGTTCTATGTAGCACTTCAACACTCTTTTTTTCGTTTCAATTGACATCTTTTTTATTGGTCAGTATGTTTTTCATCTTGCTAAAGGCTACTTTTGCCATGGCGATTCTTGTTCTAATCTCTTCAAGGCATCTCCCATCAGATGTTATTACTGTTCAGAGATAATTGTACATATTCACTTGTTGAAGAATATTCCCATTTACTTGTATATTACATTGTGGTATTTCGTTCTTCCTAGTGACGACCATAATCTGTGTCTTTTTACAATTTAATTCTAACCCTCGTTGTTCACTGTGTGTAACAACCGCAACTACTAAATGTTGCAGGTCCTGTTCTTTGTCTGAATCTGAGTGAATGAGTGAATGAGTGAGCGGGAGATTGAATGAGTGAGCGGGAGAGTGAATGAGTGAGCGGGAGAGTGAATGATTGAACGGGAGAGTGAATGAGTGAGCGGGAGAGTGAATGAGTGAGCATGAGAGTGAATGAGTGAGCATGAGAGTGAATGAGTGAGCGGGAGAGTGAATGAGTGAGCGGGAGAGTGAATGAGTGAGCGGGAGAGTGAATGAGTGAACGGGAGAGTGAATGAGTGAGCGGGAGAGTGAATGAGTGAGCGGGAGAGTGAATGAGTGAGCGGGAGAGTGAATGAGTGAACGGGAGAGTGAATGAGTGAGCGGGAGAGTGAATGAGTGAGAGTGTGTGTGTGCGAGTGAATGAGTGAGAGTGAGAGTAAATGAGAGAGAGAGAGTGTGGTGTGTGTGTGTGTGTGTGTGTGTGTGTGTGTGTGGGACGCGCTGGCATCACTACTTTTACGTCACATACTTTTTATGTACACATTTTTCTCCATGTTTAGCCTTGTTTATGTTTACAACATTCATTTCACAATGTTTATTTTTCTTCCTATGTAAATGTATAATGCTCTTGATGAACGAAAGACGAGTGATTGGAAGGGCCGAATGTAAGACGGGCCTGCGCGCCCAATTTGTGACCCTAATAAAGTTGATTTGATTTGATTTGATTTGTCTGCAATCAAGACTGTATCATCTGCATATCTAATGTTATAATGCATCATCCCCCAATGTTGATTCCTTCCATATCTTCAATATTTCTGAAAATAGTTTCACTGTACAGGGAAAACAGATCTGGAGACATTACACATCCCTGTCTCAAACCTCTCTTAATAGGCTGATATTGGCCTACTTCATTATCAACTCTTATGGCAGCTTGTTGTTTCCAATATATGTTTTTTACAAGTCTAAGGTCTTTTCCATCAATTTGTAGATCTTCAAGCATCCTTATCATGTCGACATGTCTCACTTTATCGAAAGCTTTTGTGTAGTCAATAAAGCAAAGGTGTAGATCTTTGTTTACTTCAGTAGATCGTTCGATTACGGTTCTCAGTAAATACACAGCATTTACTGTACCCTTTCCTTCTACAAACCCACATTGTTCTTCTCCTATTTTAGGTTGTATTTTCCTCCTAATTCTTTGCATGATAATTCTTAGCAAAATCTTCGTGATGTGACTCATTATACTAATTGTTCGATGTTGATCACATTCCAAGGCTCCTGATTTCTTTGGGATTGCAATAAATACAGAGTTACATAATTCATGAGGTATATTTCCAGTATCATATATTGTATTAAGCAGACTGGTAACTTTATCTATTCCATATTCTTCTAAAGCATTAATCATTTCTGTTGTGACGCTGTCTGAACCGGGGGTCTTGCCAGATTTCATATGGTTAAGAGCATTCTGAACTTCCATCTTCAAAATTGCTGGTCCTTCATTATTATTTTGATATATATATATATATATCTACTGTTAAGAAAAGCAACATTATTGCAGGTTCAATTGCAAACTTGTATCAACATTTTATTGACGATGCTGATTCGCCCACTGCAGTCGGTTTCTGGCGATGCCGGTCCGTAAGCAGAGGACCTGTGTAGGGTCTG